>PKRV01000040.1:2328084-2366776 GCA_003709505.1 Hyphantria cunea
GAAGACTTTCGTCTTTAGGCACTGTGGGATCGATGATGAGAAGACCCGACGAAGTTTCCCAAACGCTGCCCAACCTAGCTGGATTCTTCTGTTCACCTCGTCCTCAAAGCTGTTTCTACCTAACTGCAAAGCCTGCCCCAGGTATACATATTTTTGAACAACTTCGAGAACGGCACCGTGTACCGCAACCGGTTCCGGTAGTATATGTTCATTGAACATGACCTTGGTCTTGTCGAAGTTCATCCGTAGGCCGATGCGCACAGACGAGTCAGCCAGGTCGTTCAGCATCTGTTGTAGGTCCTGCAACGTTTCTGCCATGATGACGATGTCATCTGCAAATCGCAAGTGAGAGATGTATTCGCCATTGATGTTGATACCACGCCTTTTCCAGTGCAGCGTCTTAAACAGATCCTCTATTGCATTAGTGAATAATTTCAGGGATATAACGTTACGATGCAATGGTATGGGTCTTGTATGCTGATCCTGTACTTGGACGGACATAGTAGCGGCTTTGTAGAGACATCTCAACACTTGGATGTACCGCCAATCTACTTGGCAACGCTGCAGGGACTCCAGATCTCGATCGAGTCAAAGGCCTTTTCATAGTCCACAAATGCTAGACACAGGGGCTGATTATACTCTTCGGTCTTCTGTATTATCTGCCGCACTGTGTGGATGTGGTCTATGGTGCCATATCCGCTCCGAAACCCAGCCTGCTCCGGTGGCTGGTATTCGTCGAGTCTTCGCGCAAGACGGTTCGTGATGACTCTTGAAACAGCTTATAAACGTGGCTCAGGAGGGAAATGGGCCGATAGTTCTTCAACATGGTTGTTGACTCTTTGTTGTTCTGTTTTTACCAATGATATTATTTAAAGAAAGAAAGATTACTATCATACTATTTGGCGTCCGATTATTGTTGTGGTATGACATGACGTACTTATTTATAAGTGTATACATATATTACGATTACGAATGCGAAAGGTAATACGGAATGCATGGTAGAGAAAGAGGTAGCTATTTTGTGAGTTGCACTTGAACATTGCATTACCTGGAACTCATTACCAGCGCATGTGTTTCCTTCCCACAATGATCCCGGGTTTTTTAAGCGGGGCGTGAAAAAACATCTCACCAAGCCGCTATAGTGTGGGTCACCATGTTGCATTGTCCTTATTCGCATTGAGAATGGTGACCACCACTCTTTGATTCTGCTCATGCTTTCCATTAGGCAGAGTCATTTTGGCTACTAAAGCATAAAAAAGCATATTCAATTACAGAATAGTTAGAATTGTTACATATATGACATCCGCCATTTGCATGTCTGCTAAAAGCAATAATCAATCACCAATCAGTATCGATAATGAGTGTTGCATAAAAAATGTATACAGTAAAAATAAAACAACGAAGAAAATTATCATCGTTTTACTTTCAGTCACAATAATATATGCATATTTCAAAAAAACACTGTAAATTAAAATAGTTGAAGAAGGTTATATAGCTATTCAAATCCGCCGCATAGATAGATGTTTCATCACATCAATAATAATTAATTAATTTCATTTCAATTTTTCACATAACTATATCGACATGCTCCCATGAAAGAAAGAGTGAAGCTTTTTTTTAACACGCATTTTCTAGCTTGGTTTGTATCTATGATTCTATGTTTCCCCACTTCAAAACATCGTAACGAATTGAAACTTCGCACACTTATCAGTATATTTACGGGGTCCAGACTGGTAGCAGAGGCAAGTATTAAAAGATCATCTTTATCCTAAAAAGAAAAAGGTATTCCACTTTTCATCGTAAATTTTATAGTTTCCAAGATTATATACAAAAATTTTGTAATCCAACCAAATTTCATTAATAGTGAAATGTGAAACCGCGTAAGTTAGATTAGATATAAAACTAAAAAAAAGCAATATATTATTGTTAATTAATATAATCATCATTGTAACTGAAAGACAAAGACAATTAAACGGTGAACATAATAGTAATATGAGCATATCTATTGAATAAAAGATACTAAAATTCAAATAGACGGTACAGGAGAACGCGAACGTTACATATTGTGCCTATGATATACATTCTGTTTGATTTATCTATCACGCATGCGGCATTCGTTATTTCTCATGTCGCACTTTAGGTGGAATCATATTCTCTATCCTTTTTTACCATGTCTTTATTACTATAGTATTTAATTTCATTTAGGTAAATGGGAAACAAAACCTTGACAAAATACAAATATTACGTACTTATAAATACTAACGCTTGACATGTAACTCCTTCACTTTTATCTAGCTTAGTACCATAGCTTTTACACCTTCACAATACACAGCTCGGCATCTTGCCAATAATATTAACAATCCACGGATGCGCTTCGGCAACATGTTGATTCGCTAGCTTCTATTAACCGACTAAATGAAATCACGACAATTGTCTTCATTTGTCTGCAATAATTAGCGTGCGATAATGCGATATCCACCTGTTTTATAATTTCATTGGTTTTTCCAGTTTGAGCACAAACAGATAATAAAATTATACCGAACTAAAATGTTTTCAGATTATTTTGTGGAATATGTTTCTTTATTTCATAATTCATTCGTTAAGTCTATTAAAACTGAATACACTCGAGAGCAAGGAGATAAACCCAAGCGCTTCTTTTCTCTTTAAGCTATCATCAATTTAAAATGTTTTAAGCTATCATTTTTGACGTAGTATACCTACATGTCGGCAAAATTAACGCAATACAATACAAAATATATACTCAAGTAATATTGGACGTTAAACGTTCTTCTGGTGTAAATAATGCGATGCAATAATGAAAATCTTTTATATAAAAAAACAAATCCAAAATAATAGATTAGCAGCCAGGCTTGGCTTTGCACGGCCGGCCACCTACATATTTAACCAAAAATTTAAATATCGTAAATTTTAACACGCTTTTAGCAAACTTTCAATAAAAATCTGATGAAAATAGTACGACCATTCACAGGATTAGAAATTGAAAATAACGTCAGCTGCATTGCACTGAACTTTGTTGCGAAATTGTTTGTGTTTTGTTTAATTTAAGCTTTTAATTCCATTGTCTGCAGGACAAAGAAAATAAGATGGGGCAAGGTCGTGTTTCATGTTATCGAAGTGGCGGCCATTATATTTTTCAATTGTTTTCTATGGGAGAGATTCGTCAGACCTTACTGGTCGGACTACGGAAAACAGAGGCAGGTAGGTATCATTGAACTTGTTGTAATGATAATGTCATGTTTTGTTTCGAAAAGGGCTGAGGGTAGTCTCATATACAGTTGTAAATTATATACATTATATACAGGACTACACGGTTGGCCTAGTGGTTTCAGTGGTCGCCACACCGCTTCCTACTGCGCCAAGTGTTGTGGGTTCAAATCCTACATGGGACAATACTTTGTGTGGTCCATAAATTATTGTTCTAAGTCTGGGTGTACTTTGTGTCCGTTTCGTGTATGTTTGTAAAGATCCCCGTGACACAGGAATGTATATTCCTAATGCGGGAGTAGTCTTTTTAAAAGAAAAAAATAGAAAAGAAAAGACAGCTAGTTAGTTGGCCCGGCGAACTTCGCACAGTCGTTCTTTTTTTCGTGAATATTTTCTGAATTCTCGAAAAAAAATCATATTGTAGTTATACCTCCTTCAGTTTCTTACGGGTAGTTTACAGTAGCGCACTTCAAAAATATAACACTTTCGGTTTTTTTTATTATTTTCTTATAAACAAACCTTGTCCTGACAATAAAAACATACAGTCGAATGGAAGTTAATTTCGGTGATTCATTTTTATTTATATAGAGGAAAAACAAAGACCTCAAAATATGAGTGGACAGAATATAAATTTCGAATCGCCTTGGTGGCGCAGTAGTAACATATGCGCCTGCTGTGCTTAATGTCTTGGGTTCGATTCCCGGTTCAGATTACGGATTCAATTTGGATTTAATCAGAAAATTGACAACTAATACGGTTATATCTGTAAGAAAAAATAATCACCGGGTAAATACGTCTTAGGTATCTTCTTAGATTTATCTTGTGCCTTTGGCAAGGCATGCTGGCCCATGCTATTGCTAAAATTGAAATCAGGAGGATGCTTCAAATGTATTTTTCCCTTATCTCCTCGTACTTTTTATAAGGTGCAACTAATTTGAGACTTGGGCATCATTCTGTGTTAAAGGTGCTTACGATCCTCAGGGATCAGTTCTAGTTCCATACCTGTAGAATATGGGCTTCGACTATTTTCTTACAATAACTATACCATCCGGATAAACCCTAAACGCGCACGCGTCGCAGACGACGATTTATTATTATTAGAATCTAATACTAGAACGGAGCGTGAGAAACTAGCAAATAGATATTTGCACTTAATATCTCTTGGGGTATACGTAGTCAGCAAACTTTTTCACCAAACAAAATCTTCCAGCAACTTCTGAAAGGTAACCTCAAATCTCCGCCGTGTATTAAATTTGAAATGTTACTGTTAAAATAAAACCTTGGTTTGTTATTTGGAATTGGTTTTTAGAAAGAAACTTCTCATTTATCGAACATATTCAAACAGTTAATGAAAAGACTAAAAAGAGTTTCTTTGCACTAACGAGGTTATTAGCTGTAGCATGAGGTCTGTCATTAAATTCACTAAAGATTGAACTACTTATTGGTCTATTTGTTTTGGTGCTACTGTATGGGCCGATAGGGAGACTGTAGGTGCTGTCCGTTGCAAGCTGATGCCTACAGAAGAAGACCGTAGTAGTATTAAATAATATTTTTAAAACGGAACATTCATATTTCTAGAATGTGTTATTGAGTGAAGTCTACTGAGTGAAACATTGTGAGTAGTATGTGTCACCTTGCTCTTTTAAAAGAATATAATATGTGTTCGTTATTAAAGAACGAGATGTAAAAGGGAAACAAATTCACTCACTTAACGGTAAAATACCGTTATCCATTCCTTGTTTATGAGGTACCTCCCTATACAATATTGTTAACTTCAATTCCATTATTTTCCATAGTAAATAATATGGCCTAACTGTCATTATAAGAGGTTAGATGTTATCAGATGAGAACCTATTATAGGGTTATACTACCTCAGAGCTGGTCCATCGCTCATTTAAGTTCCGCGTATCGGTGAAATTAGTCATTTTGAGAATAGTATAGTCGAAGATATACACTGGGTCCTGTGAGATATAAAAACACGATTGCTAGAGAATTGTCAAAAGAAAGAATCCATAAACTTCTCTTTGAATTTTACAAAGAGGCCGCAGAAGTTAACAGATTCTTTATTAATACTAGTTGGACTTTGTAAATAACTAAATAAATATGGCTTGGTATAGTGCAGGCACTATGTGATCTCTAATTAACTTCCTGTGGCTAAGTTCCTTTAAGTAAAGACAACAGTATTTATTACCATTTATAGCATACCATACCATATATATATATATTTATATATATATATATATTTACCATTATTACATAACAAAGAAACAGTAGGCGCTTTTAAAATAATTATAAAATAGAACGAATGATCTATTTCAGTACCGAGAATCGTTTTGTTCAGTATGCGAGACTTAGTGTGGTGTGGGTTACTGACAATTAACAATACTGCTCTGACAATTAAGTGTATACATGGACAATAGTAGTTGACGTGCATTGATTTTGAAGAAATTATTTATTTCCATACGAACATACGGATACAAATTTAATCACGTATATAAAAATACCCTCATAGTTATAAAACACATACTAACAGATCCTATTAATATTATGAACGTGAAAGTTTGTTACTCTTTCACATAAAAACTACTGAACGGATTTGGTTGATACTTTACAATAATATAGCTTATATATCAGAATAACACATATGCTACTATTTGCCGCAATATCCGACATATACGCGGGTGGAGCCGCGGTCATAAACTAGTAAACTACAATTGTTTCATTAAATTGTGTATGAAGAGAAAGAAAAGACTCATAAATCATACCCTAATGCGTGACTGACCCTTGAATTTACTTATTGTTTGTGCTGGCAATATATGTTTTGAAAATGGCGTCCGCAAATGGATGTATTTTGGGGGGGGGATATATTTTATGGGTAATTATCAAAATGAAAGATCGTGATATGATCATTTACATATTGTTTTCTGTAAAAAGGTTACAGTGGAGCCAAAAAAATGTGGTAATAATTTTGGCCGTCTTCGTTTCTATGTTCCGCTGTAGCACCTAAATAACTGAACCGATTTTAAGGAATGAGATGTCAATAGATTCATTATAAAGGTCTGGGTGTAATATAATATATACTTATATTTTCTCATAAGTTCTTACTTAGTCAGATTATAGTTTTTTTAATCTTTTTCCTATTTTTATGTGCAACATGTTACAGGTTGAAGCTGGAACTATCGTGCGAGGAATGTTCGCATGTGTGCTTCCCGGTGTGTTTTGCTTTCTATGTGGATTCTACTGCATTCTTCACGCCTGGTTGAATGTTTGGGCTGAGGTATTAAAGTTTGGAGATCGACTCTTTTACGAGGTAAGATACAAAAAGTTAGCACCCATAATATCCGTACTGATATTTTAAGTTCAAAAGTAACTCTGTCTCTTTTTAAATATTTTTTTATATAATATAGGTGGCAAACAAGCAGACGAATCCATTACCGCCACCCATGGACACCCGCAATACCAGAGGCGTCACAAGCGCGTTGCCAGCCTTTTAAGAAGGAGTATGCTCTTTTTTTAAAGGTTTGAAGGTCGTTTTGGTCCGGGAATACCGCACTTCATTCGACAATCTGTGTATCAGTTATGTTTTCACAGCTAAACCGCTGAATAAATTTGGATATATTTCAGTATAGAGGTAGATAGGCTTTTTGACATGATAATCGACATATACTTGGGCGGCCCTGGGCAAAAGCTAGTGTTAATGTGAAACCTTAAATTCCTAATTTAGCAAACAATTTCTTTTAATGGTATAATGAATACTTTAATTCTTGGTCTATTAACAGTTGCGCTTAAAATCACATTGAAAAATAAAATATGAGATAAAAGTTTTAATAGACTTGTGTAATTTAAAAATCTTTTGGGAAATACTTCTGTCAGAGGTATAATTATACCTACTGTAAAATATAAACGGAAATGAATAACCATCTCAAGATACAGTTACTGCGATATCAATTTATTCGAAGTGGCAGTCTCTTTTTTTTTTTTTTTTATATTTAAGCTGCCGAAATGACTCTGCCCTGCCTGATGGAAAGCATGAGCAGAATCCAAGAGTGGTGGTCACCATCCTCAATGCGAAAAAGAACAATGCAGCATGGCGACCCACACTATGGCGGCCTGGGGGGAAGGGGGATGGTGAGGGTGGGCCTCCGGTATCCTCACTCACTCGATGAAACACAGCGTAAGCGCTGTTTCACACCGGTTTTCTGTGAGGCCGTGGTATCACTCCGGTCGAGCCGGCCCATTCATGCCGAAGCGTGGCTCTCCCACGGTAATCTTATTATTAGTAGATCTACAACATCAAGGTATTTGTAATATTCTTTTAGCTTAATTGTTACAGGATTGGTGGACTAGCTCTTACTTCTCACGGTATTACCGATGTTGGAATCGCGTGGTCTCCTCCTTTCTACGTGATCACTTATATGTTCCTCTAACACCAACGCTAGGACAACCTGTGTCCACATTTATAGTATTCGCGGTAACTATTTTAATTTTTCTATTCCAATAGAGCAAGGTTATTATTTAGTGTCTAGTTTTTTGCAATCATAAATTACTAAAGGTCCCATTAAAACTACCACAACATCTGTAACTAACATCTAAAGTTGCGCTTGGAAAAATACGCCGGATTTAAAACATAAAATTAGAAGTACTAACTATCCGATCAAAATTAGAAATTTAATCAGCGAAAAAAGAAAGCAAAGACAAAAGTGGCAGCAAACAAGGTACCCTTCGGACAAAACATTATTGACTAACTATACAAAAAAGCTCACTCGGGCAATACAACAGTTGAAAGATGAATGTATGTGTACTTACCTTAACCAACTAACTACCGACCTCACTACAGATCAAATATTCGTTATGGAAGATCCGAAACAATTTAAAAAGACCCGTTCCACAGATACCCCACATAAAAGAAGAAAATAGGAAATGGGCTGAAAGTAATGAACAGAAAGCCATGAGATTTACTGGTCATACTGAGGTCGAAACATATCAAAACAGAAATAGAAATTATGAAGAAGATATAACACTTATAGCTTCAAAAGAACTGTGAAGAGAAATTAAATTACTGAACAACATTTAGACTAAAATACGTACATGACATGTGGAAAATGGCAGAGGTAATAATATTACCAAAAGTTGGTAAACCACCTCATAAAATAACCTCATATATAGGCTATTTCTTTATTACCAATAATATCTAAATTATTTGAAAAGCTATTATTTAAAAAGTAGAAACCAATACAAGAATCAAAATATCTAATACCCGACTATCAGTTTGGCTTTCGAGGAAAACATTCTACACACAAGATTACTAAAGAAGAAAAAAAAAATTAGGTGAAAATATCATTGCAAGCTTTGCATACGGGCCAGGCTCAACTAATGTGAGTGTGCTCAGCAGTTCTTTCCTTTTACACACCACATCGACCAATGGCTGTCGCGTAAACAAACCGATGAGTTGAAATTTTCTTCTGCGGTCTCCAGTATGTTTATCCGGTATACCTACCCGCGCGAACTAAGCCCGTCGACCAGGCCACTGACATGATCTGTAGAGGGTCTTTAATTCTGGAGAAGGCACAGAGAGAACTACAAGAGTCTCGTGACTCTCAGGTCATATTTAAAAGAAAAACGGCATTTTAAAACATTATTGTTCATTACAGGTGTCCGCAGTAGCCCATGAGGTGATCCTTGCATTATCATATGGATTCTTCTATCCTGTATTGCTGGTCATGTTCGGAATCTTCGGGGTATTACTGATACCACTTACAGCAACTAGTGGACGCCGTTACCCTTACATATTCAATTTACTTATGTGGCTTTTATTCTTCATTGGAAATGGTAATTATATATTTTTCACTCATAACAAGTACATTATGAATCTAATAGTAGTTTTAGTTTTATAAATACTAAGCAGATAACAGATGTGTATGAAAAATATTTATGTTTCTGCTAGTAGCTGCACGTCTTGACAAGGAAGCCAAGGTAGTCTGGTCAAAACTAGTATTCATCATTCAAGTTCTGTACAAAAATTACAGAAGTCTGCAGTAGAATAAGATATTAAAGCTTCTGAAAATGTTTTCGTTTAACTCACAAAATTACACGCTAAATTACGACATTGTAATTCATATTTATTTATAAAAACAACCAAAATTTCTAAAGAGAACTAAACTGATTATGAGTAAGTAGGTACATTAAAATATGTATAGTTTAAATAGTCATTGTGATACACAACCCTTTTCATTCATAATTATTGCTATGACCTCCTTGTTCTTACTATCGGCTCTCAGCAGAAAAATATTATCTACAAGTGGTTTTATACGAGTATATGTGTACCTACCAAACTTACTTATCGCGAGTTAATATTAAAAAAATAAATATATTAACTTGCGAAAAATAAGGTTGTATTTTTTCGTAATATCTCCACTTGCCAACAACTACAATTCCCGCAAATGAGGGCTGAAAAGCTAAGGCTAAGATAAATGTACCTGAGTATGTACCTACTTACATACTTAGGTACATATATCTACCTTAGTTGTAACAATAAATTAAATCCAATTTTTTGTAACTGTGACTCGTCTAGATATTAAATTGATCATATACTCTCAGTCGACTAAGCGCTCGCGACGCGTCTTTCTCATGCGTCAAATGTTGTGGGTTCAAATCCCACGAGGATCCAATTTATGTGATACGCAAATTGTTGTTCTGAGTCTGGGTGTTCTTTGCATCCATTTCATGTATGTCTGTCAAGTCGCCCGCGACACAAGATATTAATTCCTAATTCGGGAGTTTACCTTTTAAAAAATAAAATAAATATATATTTTCTACCTTTCAGGGCTTCTGATTAGTTTGTACTCGATGGAATACTTCGCTCGCCAGAACTGTCCACCATCAGAGGACGACAGTTTCTTTGTACCGAAATCATGGTCTTGTATAGAAGTCATCCTTAAACCTGGCTGGACATTCCACAATCCTTTTAGTGCCTAGGGGCTGTTTTGTATAATTTGTACACTTTTCGATACTATATTAACCGGATCTAGTAATGATTACATAAGCTAGTCTCAGAAAACTGAACTGTGTCTAAAAAAACTGGAAACGTTGTTGATACACCACACCGTAGACGAAGAAGTTCGTGCGCACCTGGCTGTCCAAATTACCCAAAGTATTCTATGATACCGGCATCAAAAAGGTTCTGGAAATGTGGACAAAATACTAAACTAGTGAAGGGACTAAGAAATACCTAGAAAAACTTATTCTTTTGTAAATTTTTCGATTGTAAATCACCGTGTCAGAGCATTTGTCTCGATCATGTTCGAACCGCCCTCGAATCATACCTATGTAAGTGTTACCGTGAGATTGTCAAAATCGTTAGATTATAATCTATCTCGCGATATTTTTAAGTGTCGAAAGATTGTGAACTGTAACATACTGCTACAATTTAAAGTATTATATTTAATTAGATTATAATCTATCAAAATAAAACCGTTAAATCACAATCTTCCGCGCGTCGAGTTGTCAACTCTCCCTAATTGGTCGATCTTACTATAGGCTATTCTATAGCGGGTTCCCGGATCCCTCCCGTTTCAGGCGCAGAGTGGCACACCGTGTGGTTTTAGTCGGTTCGATTACGACACACTGCCCCGCCGCAAACCCCGGAGGAGTGAAGGCTTTCCGGGGGTTTCCACACGTAAAAAAAGGCTGTTCTATAGCCGAGTAAGCTGCGTTAAATAAAGACGAAATATATTTATAAAATCGTTTATTGAATATAAAAAATAATACCTACAAGAATTAGTAAGTAACTAAAGTTTTAAGGTGTTAATAAAATAAAATAATATATTTAATTATAAGATATATTTTTAAAGTGATAATTAAATAACAATAACAGACATATAATTTTTATTGAATATGACATGTAACTTAATATACATTTGTCGATGGAGTTAAGTGAAATGTAAATAATTCGGATAACTGGTTTATGCAACATTTTTAGTTAGTTAGAGAATTAACCCGAAAACTTTAAACGTTTCCAATTTGTGTGTATATTGCACTTGTTCACAAGTAGTGTCTCATGCTCAGAACCATTCTACATGACGATTATCACGACCGTATGAGTAATGTTTAGTTTACTAAACAATTAATTGGCCAACATTTTAGCGTTAACTCAATGTTTAGATTTTTTTTTTAAATATTTCGGAAGCTCTTTTAAGTTATGGCAATAGTCAATAATGTGTATTTTCAAGCATACCTACTTAAGGCGAAATTTTCGTAAGTTGTTTAAGATCGTTTTGATTTCCGCGGTGTGTATAAAATAATTTAAAACCAAAATACCCTAATTTCTATATATGAATTTAGAATAGTAAAAATGCAAATGATTTGATACTTATTTATGGCGGTAGGTGTTAAAAAGTAGACACATATTTGGCTACTTAAAATTTATTTGAATTGATTTATTTACATTTCCTACAAAAAACCTTCAAATATCAACAAACAACAGTCTAACTGTATACGATTTATGTTTGCAAAAGTGTATGTGATGAATCTTAGAAGTTAAAGAACACCGCCCTCCAGTATTACACACACAATCAATATGACACAACTAATAAATATTGAAGCCGCACAGAAGACACTGGAGGAGAGCTTTACCAGGAGGATGGAGGAACTGGAGGCAGGCACAACTGCAATAATCAGGAAGTGCAAAGAACACTGTTGCGAAGGTGGCAGAAGAGTTCCGTGCCTTCAGAGAGCTGATGTATAGTATGTTGGGTCTCTTGCGGAGGCAAATTAGGGAGTTCCGGGGCCATTGATGCTATAGAAACAAGACATCATCGCAAATCAATACTTTTTATGGGGGTCCCCGTTGAGGACAGCAGTAAAATCAGTTTGTATAATATGCAAAACAAACTACAACTGAAGGACCAATTTGCAGATTCTTTTACCATTTGTCACAGGCTGGGGGCCTCTAATAATGAACATAACCGACCCGTCTTGGCGAGGTTCCACAGCACTGAGCTTAGGACTTTTGTCTGGAGGATGAAGACTACTCTCAAAGGTTCAGCAATATCCTGCGAGAGTTCCTAACTAAAGCTAGGCAGACGAGGTTTGCTAAGGTGAGGCTTCACTTCAGTGCTCATGCATGCTGGATGACGAACGGCACCATAATAATCAAGGCACCTGATGTTGATCGCTACAAAATCAACTGAGTCGAAGAACTGCAATCCTTAATAGGAAAGTATCCAAGTGCCCCTGGTGTAATGGCGTCTCCAGCACGAAGCAGAGTCAAGAAGACTGTATCACCTGGGCCACATTAGATCAATGTGGGCAAGCAGCATTATAACGACTGTCTACATACGGAATAGTATTCGTGTAGCCTGCTGAACTGTATTTCAAGTAAATATTATAGTTCATATTATTGTGTTATTGTTTTGATCTTTATTTACCCACAAACGCTTCAATTAAGCTTATGTTTTAACTTATATACTTATAAGTTATCTATGGCATTTTCTTATTTGTATATATTTATTTTTTAAATTTTGAAATTTTAATGTTTCGTTTAGATAACGATGACTCTTTTAACTCTGCCCACTGAAGAAGACAGTTTTACCTCTTTGCGCGACACTCTAGGATATCGCTTGCGTAATATTTTCAACCAGCAACCGAAGCACCTGCTCAATGTATATCATTTAAATTCATAACGCGCACCTAGCCATTTTGAGGACTTGACTGAAGCTTTCACTGATACGAACATCTACGCCGTCCTCATCTCCGAGAGTTGGCTAAAACCTGACTTAGCTTCCACATCCTATCCTCTACCTGCTTACATTCTTGTCAGAAACGACCGGATTGGAAAAAGAGGCGGCGGGGTAGGCTTCTCCAGTCTGGAAACGGTACTGGAATCTTTAGGGTCATCATACGTACATCATATCATTATGGGAGGTTTAATACCGATCTTATCTACCAATTCTTACGTTCCAGCAAACTTCTACAGTCGTCGAATCAGCCGATATGCAAGTTTTACCTCTTCAACCGACTCACCACAATCACCAAGGCAGGGACACGTGGTTAGATTTGATAATTACATCTAACTCAGCATTTGTCCGTAGTCACGATCAACTTCCTGCGCCTGGTTCTTCCAACCATGACCTCAGTTTTACTTCTTATGCCCTGAAACCTCCTAACTCCCCTCCGAGAGTATTGCACAGGTGCTGTTTTGTTCATCTAGATATAGAAAAGCTTCGTGAAGATGCTTCAAAAATCAACTGGGACGTACTACATTACAACAGTTTCTAGTTTGGATTAAAAAGTCAAAGCCTTTAACCATGCAGTTGTCACCTTATATGACTCTCATGTGCCCACAAAGATCAAAATCAAGAGGCCACCTACACTCTGGATGAAAGGGGCGATTTTCTCAGCCATATGGCAAAGAGACAGCGCGTACTGTAGACATAAAAGTGCACCTTTACATTTTTATAAATCTCCTTGTATAAATCAGTGACGGTATCCCTTAGTCGTGGGAGAGCCACGCTCGGGCACTTGTGACGCCTCTGGTGTTACTGGTGTTCATAGGCGATGGTCATCAATCAAAATTAAAGCCTTCAAATAATTTTTGATAATTTTAAATTATCAAAAATTATAACATGATGGATGATATAAAGTTGGAAAGGCTCCAGGTTATGACAGTGTCGAGTAAGATTTTAAAAAGAGTGGGGTACCTTGGTAGCCAATTTACTGTACCGACTTTTTAATAATTACTGACGTAACAACCGAGTACCACAAGACTGGTGTAAAGTTGTCATCGTTCCGCTGTAAAGGGAAAGGTTCACGGCAGGAGTGCTCAAGCTATAGAGGAATCAGCCTTTTCATTAGCATCAACAAATTGTATGCTAAGGTTTTGATTGAAAGAGTAATAAAAAAAAATTAACAAAAACATATGGGATGTTCAAGGTGGGTTCAGAAAGTAAATGGAATGTACGGACCAGGTTATCTCGCTTCGATCAATAATTGAAAAACACCTCGCCAAACATCAGGAAGTTTTCTGCGCGTTTGTTCTCGAGAACGCCTAGGACCGATTCTTGGTTAACATTGTCTATGTATCGGGTAGATGGTCAGATGGTGGGGGTCTTAAATCTTTATGAGAATTCTAGAGCCGCGGTCCATATAAATGGGCCCTACACAGATTGGTTAGCCATCACCAGAAGTATGGATCATGCACCAGAGATAAGGATGAGTAGTGTGTCCTCGGCTGTTCAACTTATTCGTGGCCAGTTGTTTGCTGAACTTGAAATATTCTGAATTGGGATTGAAAATGGGAGAGTCATTAATCAAATGCCTTCTATGTGCTGATGACCAGGTGTTACTTACGTCATCGGCAGCGGCGTTGTAGGAGATAGCAATACTTGTGAATGAGTGATTTAAAATGAGAGCTATAAAAATGAATGAATGTTACGAAAACCAAAGTAATGATTTTTTAAAAGGAAAATAATATAACTGATTAAAATATTATTATTGTAGATGAGAGAGTAGAACAAGTTATGGAGTTTGTTTATCTAGGTTCTATGTTCTCAAGGAAAAAAGGGCATGAAGATGATATAGAAAGAAGAGTGAAAGTGTGAAATAAGTTAAATGCGTTATTGCTAACTAAAGTGTTGAAAGGGCACATTAAGCTGTGCACAATGGTGTGCACATTCCACCACTTATGTATGGTAGCAATTTTTTGGTGTGGCAGAGGTTCCCCTGCTTCTAGGACCCGAGATGGTGTGCGGTTTTTAGTCGGCAAAAGAGCCACCAAAGTATAATAAATGCTGTGGCGATGCGCCCGCAATGAAGTATATTTATTGTTGTTTGCCCCTAAACTCTGTAATCGGACTGCCACGTTTCTGCGCCAGCGCTGCATCTGAGGCCTTTACGACGGTGCGGCCTTCGGTTTTTAGCGGATTAACGCTGGAGTACCTGAAGGCTCCGTCCTGTCGCCTACACTGTTCCTTCTGCTTGTCAATGACATGCTAGCCCTTGACAACATTCATTGTTATACAGACATCCTGGGCATGGATATCTGCCGAGACCTCAACCCACGCGAATACGTTGAGCGTGTCACTAAAGCGGCCTTGAGGAAGCCAGGTGTGTTAAACAAGGTGAGACGGTTCTTCTCGCCCGAGCATCTGTGCCTTTTTTACAAGACCTAGATTCGCTCGTGCGTGGAGTATTTGATGAGAGTATTCTTATTAGTTGTCTGTGTACTGTTGATGATGAACAACAGTACACAGACAACTAATATGAATAAAGAAGTAAACATTGTGTCTAATTTCGGCAAATTTTTTAATTAAAGGGGAAAGCTGAAACTGTAGGTAATAATTTATTCTATGGAGTCATTTTCATTTACTAGAATCTTTGACAACTCATGCGCTTAACTCCCTTCCAAATCATATTTGTGCATAGACAGTTTATTTTATGTACTTTTAAAAATGAATAATAATTGCTGTTATGCAAGAAACCATCAAAAAGCATGATCAACCGGACTATATTTACTTTTTTGCAGAATAAGCAGTAAACATGACAGAAAGCCAGGTAAGATATCGAGGCAAGAGCATTGGACATAATGAGTCGAAAAAAGGACCCACCCATGAGAAAGAAGTAACAGATAAAGAATTTGTTGAACGGGAATCGCCTCTCACCGTTCTCATAGAATCTTCTCTTCATCTCAGAACAATATACCACATATTTGTCGTAATACTTATCATGCTCTTCTGTGATACCCTCATATACGACCTTGTCGAACGCGGAAAGTAAGTAAACATTAAGATTATTGAAGCCGACTATCTGCATAGCATCTTTTACATTATTATTTTTAAAGGATTTCACATTGGACGGAAGTCCTTCACATTTATTTCCGCCTCTTCGGTTTTTTTTTATAATTAGTAAATCTTTTTATGGTTTCGTAGTTCTAATAGGGACTTCATATAGTTTCGCTATAACAAGGTCTTTGCTTAAAGCTTTTGTATTTTATGTTATTTTTCGTATGTAAATATATTTAGAATACATGGTTGAAAACAATAAAAAAACTGTCTTCCAATTGGTAAAAATATGTAAATCGATGATTATGTTTTTGGCCGTACATGTCGGAGAGATATTATTAAGAAGATGTATCAAAAAAATTGTAGTTCTAAAAATAATTTATCGAATCAGTGATCAAGTGAAAATTATTTTTCAAATTAAGTAAATATCCCAGTCCCTCGCTACGGTTGGTAAAGCCTGAAAAATCGTGACGGCAGACTTTACAATTGCTTTAGAAGTCAAACTATGACAATTATCTTACTTGGCTTGATAATTAAGTACAGTTGTGAAATTCGTATAATTAACAACGAACATTTTGTACAAAATAGAAAATCTTTATACCACTTTTTCCATCGTGGAAAGCTTTGACGTTCTAGAAAAAAAATCGTACTAAATCAAAAATCTTTGTACGTTATAGAAAATTCTTATGTTCTACAAAAATTTTGCCTAAAATGGAAAACTTTGTAAAAATGTAATTCGATGTTAGATATTTTGAACTCTTTGAAATGGGATACGAAATCCTATACTGGGCATGATCAATGACTTATTTCGTCGTTTTTTACATCCTCGGTTTATTTTACTAACAAAAAGTATTAAAAATCAACGAAAATTGTTTTAATTGGTTTTTGTACAGAATTATAATTTTATTATTTAAATTTATTGAAACGCAAAACATGGGATTTTTATTTTAATAGGTGCCATAAATAAACATTAACATAATTCAAATTAATTATACTAAACTCGTTTGATCTGAAACTATGCAAATTAAAAAAGTACATGGTCCTAGTAAAATACATAAAATAAAATACACAAAATTAAAATCATTATAAACTACAAAGCAATGGTATATTTTTCTAAGTTCTTTTATTAGGTAAAGTACTTAACTAAACCAGAAAGAACACAATTGGCAATTGAAAAATCTGTCACTTAACCAAATTTCATCCAGATGCGCCTAACCATTTCTGCGTGATTGAGAAACAAACAGTCGTAGATCCAACCTCACGAACTGATTAATACCAGTATAAAGGGGATACATTTCATACATTTAAAAAAAAATTACTTTCCGTGCATGTATTACGTATTAAAGCAGACAGTTTAACTGCGTACGCACTTTGGTAATTTTGATAAATTAGGATAATTGCACTGAGTATAGTGTTGCCAAAAATGATATTTCTTTTTTTATTTTCAGAATAAATGTAGGGATAGGTACGATTATTGCCGGCTTTGGAGATATTGTACGGGGATTTAAACTATGGGTATACGAATTGTTGATTGCACTTTCGTTTTATCCTTTACTGCTCGTCTACGCTTGGCTCGGCAAGTTGTCCAGAAACTACCCAGGTAATTTTGAATTCACTTTTTATTTAACATTTAAAATTTAGTAAAAGTTTAAAAGTTTTAAAACCTTAATAACATTAATTATTAGAATATAAAATTGAAAATCAAAGTAATGAAAGTCAAAAATCCAATGCATCATTGGATTTTTAAAAATAAGAGCCTCATAGTATCATGTGAAAAAATATTTACTCGAAATACTCACACCATGAAGGTTGCATATCAATTCAAAGTATCTATTACCATAAAATGGAAAATTCATACTTTAAACCCTATTAGCATATACTATGGTAATGGTCATATGACCATCATCCTCAGTTGATATCTCGTTTACTTATAGAAGACTTAAAGAGAAACTGCTACACAGGTTGCCAGTCGTAAATGAAGAACCTAAAATTTCGTAATGAAAAAAAAACAGAAAAATAGCTATAGTGAATTTAGTCATATATATATTCAATCAAAACAAATCGATTTAAAGTTCTATAAATGTTACAATAAAATTTAAAAACATCTTATAATCTCCTGACATTCTAACATTGCTATTTTCATTTTAACGTTACTGTTCAGCCCCTTCGTAATGCATCACCGCATTTTATAGTTTAAAATGGAAGCGTGTAGACGATGTTGGGCCACGGGTAGAACACAACTGCTCGCGACACGCGGGGCTTATTTTAGATTAAGTAAATGCTGACTTACCTTGAGAATTCAGCTGAAATTAATTATGTTTAGGTACAAGTTACAAATAAGAATTACTTCAACTGCGCAGTATAATTTAGGATCAATTACACTTGTCAGCCTTTCGTAATTAGTCTTCAAAACTATGCGATGTCCCCGCGGGATTTCCATACGTTAGTCTTTGATTACAAAGGTTTATTTCGCAATATATCACAGAATACTAATACACAATAAAAGAACTATACTGAGCTAACAATTTGAAATTAATATTATATAATATAATATTATATATAATATAATAAAGGTTATCTAATAAGAAATCTAAAGTCCATAGGGCATTTATTAACTAACGCCAAGTTAATTAATAAAAAAACTGATTATAACTTTGGTAAAAGTTGATCTTCACTCTCTTAGATAATTTGAAGAAGATTTGAGAACGACCTTATAAAATTTGCAATTCAATCTTAATTGAAACAGTGTTTTTTAAAAATTAGCTTTGCCATAAAGAAGTGATCACTCGTCTACATACTATTAGTACATTCTCTAATGTATAATAACGGTCGGTAGCAGTAGAGAGAGCTGGAATTGACGAGCGTTCTCGAAAATCGACGCACTCGAGCCCGGTCGAGTGGACTTTTGTTACGAGTTACCGAACGCCTGCCGACGCTTCACCCTAGGTCAATATCAGTCACTTGGATGGCTATATTCATATGCTTGAATAACTCCTTGTATCGTTTCTGTGCTGTAAAAAATTTTCCAGTATAAAGATATTTATTTCCTAAATTTATTGTGTTGTTTAGTTTAATTTTGTGTAAATAGGTTCGCTCAAAAAAGTCAAACATATTTTAATGATGATGGTATAACATGACAATAGAATAAGTAATGAATTATTAAAAAAAACCCGACTGCGTATGTGTTTTTTTTTATTTTTGATGTACCCAGTGTCGCTCGACTTAAAAACACGACGAATCTATTAACATAAAAATACGACGTGCCGTTTAGTCTCTCAAGCTTTAAGTACAAAAACTGCATTTTATGCGGGTGAAATCCCTTGAAATAAAAGCAGTTGTTGCAATTCCTTTTCTGAATACATAGTTTAACTCGTTGTTTATTCCAATTTGCCGCATCGCAGTCTTTCATCCAGAAATGATAAATGTAGTATCAACATCTAATATAGGCCAGCTTTATTGAGTTACACGCCGCTGTAGGAACAACAATATCGGTCCTATATGAGTTTGTAAGCTTTTAATTAACGAATGTTCGCTAAGTACATATTAATTAAATAGCGGTTGTTAGGCACTGAAAAATGCCCTCGTAGTATCGATTCGAAACTTATGTTATACTATATAGAGAGCTTTGATTACCTTGTTGTTTGTTGGCTCAAATCGTGATAAAACGATTTTATTCGCACACCTCATTTAAAATATTTATGGGTTTCGATCTAGGGTTTACTCGAATATATTATTTCTGAATTTTAACATAAGTTAAATATATATGCTGAGGTGGATGTATAATGTTTTGTTGAAGTAATTAAACACTTTGATAGATGATAAAATTTAAAAATAATATTTCTGGTTCCTTTAAAACTATAATCTAATATGTCTCCGGGATGAATAAAGTTATGCCGCGACTAATCATATAATGACTTTTTATTTTGAGGTAGACATTAAAAACTTTCAAAACAAAAATACAATATTTGCTACAAAGTCAAGGTTAATTGTGTTACTAGTTAAACATTTAGGGTTATTTAAAAGCGCGGCGAGAATATGATCTATTTTTCAATATTTTCCTATGTTAAACAATTTAATTATTAGACTGACTTCTTGTTGTTATTATTTGTTTCACAGTCCTACAACATGCCACTGCTCAACTAGGGCTACTTGGGTTGATTGGAGTTCAGCTTATATTGATATCGATCCCTGTTTATAATCTCGCAAGAAGACATTTAATAATAGTGTCTTCAACGGCCGTCGCTACCGAAGTGGTGAGTACAGTTAAAGCAGGCAATCAATAATAACAACTTCACACATCTCACACACGGTAGTCTGGTCCCAAACTACGCAAATAAATTTTAGATAATTTTACACTCTGAAAACAAAACAAAACATCATTTCAAACTTTATGTTATAATAATTCGGTAATATGCGAAATTAGCTCTGTCTATCTATAAAGCTTTCACGGCTGAACCGGTAAACCGATTTTACTGAAATTTGTTTTATGGAGTTGCTTTATTTCTAGAATAAGAAAATGAAATTTACATAGACGCAGCCGCGGCTATAAACTAGAATTGAATAAAAATTAAAATCAATCTAAAATAAAAATAACCTGAAGGTACGCTCTAAAGTAAAACTAAAATAATTATTATATATATGATAGCACATGTAGGCTGGATGATTCGGCAACCTGGAAGAGCTTACAGGAACGAGAGGAGCAGTAAGTGAGGGGATCGGTATTGAAATCGGCCACAGATGAAGGGGAGGGGATAAAAACCCGCGATTTTTCTCCTTTGTCACATGATTTTTGTACGGAGATGCGGCATAATGTATTAAAAGATGTATTGAAATTATATGGAACTGATGCCATGCAAAAATATTGTGTCACAAAGTTGTTTTTTTATTTCGCTCTGGCCACAGTATCCTTCGCAGGCAAGTTTTCCTCTAGTTCTGTCATGTCCCGATTGAGGCTTTCCTCTAGGCTTCTCTGTACCGATTCTATCTCCATTAGATGCGACATTGTGATATTCGAAGTGAGTGTGGGTCAAAGCGGCAGGTGGGATAGTGACAAGTCCTTAAATTACATTAAATGCGCTAAAAAACTATAAAAGTAGCAAATTATTGGACTATTACTATATTAAAATATTTTTATCAAAAACAGAGAATGTCTTAACTTTTTTAGCACCAATCCACGAATTATCATAGTATTATCATATTTTGTACGTTCAAAGATTTCATTACGCCAAATTTAGTACATTGTTTAATCCTTATTTTGAAGTTAAATTACTCTCTTATGAATTCTTACCTCTAACACTACTAGGTACACATGCTCTCGAACACGTGCACACTCACATCCATGTACATATACACCCATATATACACAAAGAGAGGTTCACTAAACTCTTTTCATATTTTAGAATTATTATACTTTCTTTTATAACTAACGCTGTCTTTCAATACTAATTAAATTGAAATTCCCGTAAACAATAGCGCCGTAAGCCTAAATACAGGCAATGGCAATGGAGGCTATCTCATGTTCGATTTGTAACTTAAACTAGTCTTCAGTTTAACATTTTATATGTTTTGTTCTCGTGCAATTAATGTTATTATTATTATACATAATTATTATTACCTAAAAAAGACAGCTGTAATACAGATTTGCGCGCGATTGCTATATAAGAATTTTGTTTATTAATGGATTGTGTTTTTGAATTTAACAATAAGAAAATTAACAGGAAAAGTAACTAAGAGACTCCAGAATATAATAAAGGTGTAATAAATATTATAAAGAATAATCGACGTTTGTTTTGTGCTTTGGTGTGTAGCTATGTACGTATTCGTTCCGTTCAAGCCATAATTAAATTTTAAAACTAAATAATTTAGTTTCCTAAACAAATGTAATTAAATTAATTAACTAACAATTATGATATCTTATCGTGACGCTAATTTAAAATACTGTAATGGCTGACGTAAATATTGTTTTAAGAAAAATAAAATAAATAAACAGTAAAAATAAGAAGTAAAAGTAATAAACTAGCAAAGCAATAGTTTATGTGAAAAACATATTTGCGTAATAAATCATCGTTATCATTAACGATTTTAAACACTTTACTGCTAGACATTGGGCTCTCAATAGAAAGGAAATTTCGGCCACTTTAACACTGGCCATAGTGATTGCCAGTATATATGTATTTATATCAGTTGTCTAGTACCCATAATACAAGCTATGCTTAGTTTGGGACTAGACGGCGTTGTGTGTTAGATGTCCGGAATATTTATTTTTTTATTTTATTGCTGTAGGGTTTTGTTCAAGATTTTCTTTTTAAACAAATAATCTCAAATTTAAGAAAATACCACATCTTTGAAATCATTAATTTTTAACAGTATGAAAGTTACTAACGAAGATGATAATTATGCTTTTAATTAACTCCGTCTATATTTTAAAGTAAAAAGTTTAAAGATTAGGGTTGCCATTTTGCGAACATAAAACAAGTACTCAGCATTTACTTCAAATAGAATACAAAATTCAGAAGTAATAGGTTAGCCATTTATTAACCATTAGCTAGGGCACATTAGGGTTATTGAAATGGTTTTGGAGCAGTAATTTTGAAATAGTTCTGTGTCTTCATTACAGCAGTTTATTTTAAAGCCGTTATTATTCAGTATTTCTACTAACAATAACTCTCTAGTGGCACTTTCAGGTAAGAAACCGTAAAATTTCTAGTCGTCCTTACACTTTCAGTAATTATGGGTGGTGGTTGTGGCGCCTCCTTAGTTTTATTTGTCTTGGTTTTATCTTCGCTAGATCCTGCCTCTTGTTGTTAGGCCAGTGGTGTCAACGATACGTACAGCTTCCTTTTTTTGAGACTCTGCTGACGAATCCACTCGGTCTCTTTTGCTATTTTGTCCTCTTCGGTTTCATACTGGACTGATTCAGAGGACTCTTTTATCAAGTGTTGTGTTGTGTTTATTTCGCTTTGGAGTTTTTCCAGTTGACTATAAAGGTTCTATACTTGTACACGCAAGTCTTGCACCATAAGCAAAAGAGAGAGAGAGAAAGAGAGAGACAAGTTTTTTTTCATTCAAATACTGTTCGTATAAGAATTGTTAGTTTATTGTTTTTATTTAAAAAGTTTTGTTTGGCGCAACGTTAGACATCATTAAAATTGTTTAAGAATATTACACAATAATTATTACACCTAAGTTAATACACATATGTCTGTAAGAGGGCGCGCGCCGCGCGCGATGGCGGCGGAGGCAGCACGATGCTGCGACTGCACTATTAATTAGGACATAGCGCGTGAGCGATTAACACGTCCGCTCTGCGTAATACCGATACTGAACTCCAGTGATGTTCTCTTTGCAGTAATGTTATCTTGTGTAGTTTGTTTTATTAGTGCCTTTTGGATAGAATGGTGTTGTTAACACTATAATCTTAATCCGTCATCATATAGACGTTTTAATAACTAACAGATGAAATATAAAAGTTAGATTAACTAAAACATGCAACGAAACATATATTTTTAACTATTTTACGTTATTAACTTTTTGTTCTATAATAGTTTCATCCCACGTTTCGCTATGACAAATTATGGTAGCCTTGATGAGAAATGACGAACAAAACTAATACGAAAAACGCATAAAGCAAACGTGAAAACGTTTTGAGTTTTTAAAGCCTACACAAACCAAATTAATATTAAGAATACACAAAAAATAATCAGATCTATAAATCCGTATTGTATTAGCTGAGTTTGTGGGAAACGCGCTAATTTTAAAAAGTTTGAATTTAAATTGTATAACTCAACTTTTAACTATTTTTATACCGTTAATATATACAACCTTCACATTGTAATTGTAATAAAATTGAGGAAGCAATTAAATCATAATGTAGTAATATAATTGTATATGTTTAGCTAGTCTTTGTATAATTACTATTGGTCCGAGTTCAATATTTTGTCCTTGCACCTGCCACATCATATTTCTGCAACATCTGAAGGTTGACTGGTAGATAATGCCTAATGGCATTAAGTCCGCCTTTGTACTTCATGTGCATTAAGTTAATAAATAAATAAATAAAATAAATATTAAAACAACTCAGTCAATAAAACTACAAAAGGAAAATAAATTCTATCAGTCTATTAATAGATTTTCATGGGACGTTCTTTATTTATCTAAAGTTGTAAAGAGAAATATATATTTTATCTTCATATTCATATATAATTGTTTGATTAAAATACTTATTAATTAGTAATTAGTATTAATACAGTAGGTACCATACAATGCGATTGAGCTGTTCTAACAAGGAAATCGATAGTTAGTCTCGATGATGAGTTTGACGTTTGATGCGATTAAATAAGCTATCCCCTTGACACTATCTATATGCCTAATCGTCAAAACAGCATTTATAACTCTACAATCCTGGCCAGCGAGTATGGTATTGTTCTACAACACCATACTCGCTGGCCATACGCGCTTGATGTAGGGTTTGTATTTCTTCTATGTATGAAAAAAATCTTTATTATATTATATTACTCTACTCCTTTTAATTTCAGATCCGGTTTATAATGAAAATAGTGTCGGTAGCTGTAGCTTGTGGACCTCGATGCCTCAGAGGTAACAAAACTTTTTTTTTTGACGTGGTTTAATGCCTTTACGCACTTCGCTCGCCCCCCGCGGGGACAGGGGGGTTCGCTTTGTGTGGGACTCCTGACTGACTCGCCAGACTACCCACTAAACCACCACGGTGTGCCACCCTGTGCTTGAGACGGGAGAGATCCGGGAACCGCTTTCTCACGCTATCCGGACCCAGCGGTAACAAACCTTTGCCAACGTTCCAGCATTACGTCTACTTCCTATTTGCGCCGACCCTTTTATACAGAGATCAATAGCCCAGGTAAATTACCAGTATTTTAACAATCTAGATTGACTAATGAGCTTATTTAAATTTACCTTACAATTTATGGTGTGTATGTTAGCCCTTATTATACCAAGTCATATGATAATATTCAATAGTCAATAGCACTAGCTCTTGTTCGTTATAGCTGAATTTTTTTTTCGGGACTTAACCTTTTATTTTGAATTTTATGTAGCAGTGTTTCTTATTTATTTTCTCTATGAAAATGGATAAAATGTTTTTTCAATAATAGTAGTGCAGTAAAGTTGTCTACTAAATGTGATAGTGTAATATGTCGAATGTTCAGAGGTGCTGTATGAAACATGTTACTTGTTCCGTGTCATTTATTTGAATGCCTTTAAAACTTATAAAGTAAAATTTCACTAAGATTAATTACGCAGTACTTAGTAATAAATTACATCCGTAGTATTCTGCGTACAGTGTCATAATATTACATTACAACTACCCCGAAAAAGGGCTACTACCTTTACCCTTTTCGAGGAGAAGAAAAAAATTAAAAATAATAATATTAATTACTTTGAAATACAAAAACACTGTTTTATTTTATTTTATGGTATATTAATATTACAAAAATAAATTGATAGCATAATTATAAGAATACAATGCAAATTCTTAACATTAAGTATAATATGGCTAAGTGCTACTCTTATGTATAAGATAAATAAATAAATAAATATTTCGGACGTCAAGCACACAACCCTATCTAATTCCAAACAAAGTAGAACTTGTATTATGGGTACTATACAACTGATATAAATACATATCTTCTTTTTTTATAAAACATCATATTATACATAGAAAACACCCAAACTCCGAAACAAATATTTGCAGATCATACAAACATTTGGTCCAACCCGGGAATCAGAGCTCTCAATATTACTTATTTCTTTTAAAGTCTTAACATTAAGTGTAAACTTCCTCAATAACTTCGTAGGACCCGTTATAGATATTTTGGAGTTTATTTCCAGTTTGATTTTTCACGAGAATGAGGTCACCTTTTTTTAAGTTACCGAGTAAGTTTTACTGTCTTTCTAATGAAAGACAGTAAAACTAATGCTTTCTTCTTAATGTACTATGTAACAACTTCGCATCATATTGTGTCCGTTGTAAGCTATATTTCATTTCTTTTGGGTAATCTTATTATTTACAAAGAGATTTAACTGAAATTTCGAGTTCACAACATTTTCAAAACATTAATTTAAATGGTGTGTATTTCATTTCTGAGTGCAGTATCGTAAGAAAATTACCAAAATGGTAACCAATCACTCCAATCAATATCATTCCTATTACGTTGATTTCGAAGGTATGTTACTGAATGCTTATGACTGTTTTATAATGAACCTATAGTTCCGTAATAATACAGGGCTGAATTTTCATTTGTAATACTTTACTCACATTTTCCATAACATTGGACATGAACTCTGTACCTTTATCTGTACTTAGTTATGCCATAAATATTGTTACAAAAATAACAACATTTTTAATGGACGTACATTTACTACTATTACAATATGTTAGTTTAATAAACTAATATAAAACTATGAAAAATATATAAAGCTTATTCGAAGAGGTCTCCATTGGCTGCAATACGGTTCTTTAAACGTTGAGGCCAGTTATAAAGCAGCACACACTCTTTCTATAAGAAAATTCGTCACTGTCAATCGTATGGATTGTTTTAGGGACTCCAAATTATCATGGCGTTTAGAGCAAAAGCGAATGATGCGAAATAATCACTAGTCCGCCATGGTGTGGGTCGCCATGCTGTATTGTTGCATTGTCTGCATGCAATCAATATGGTGACCACCACTCTTGGATTCTGCTTTTGGTTTCCATCAAGCAGATAAGGCCTGCCACTGGTAAAAGATTTATCAGTTAAATTATTTTCATCTGACAGAGATATCTGATAGAAGATATCTGAGATGTTAACCGTTTCGTCTGTGTTCTCGTTAATACAGAAACTATTTGTTTGTTAATAGATTTTAAGTCGTCACAGGTCATTGTCATCGCGATTCCACTTAATGCATCTGCAGCTGCATTAAGTAAATAGACGATATTATTGAAAATGAATTAATCATATCTCTGAGTACTGACAGCAGTGATGAAGTACCGATAGTTCAACTGAATAATTGCATTTTTTTTGTTAAATTATGTACTTGTGTTATTTTGCTCCTTAAATTTACAAAAGAGAAAAATATAATGGGACAGGGATTCGCCAGATGATTTTTAAAATTCACATATGTTTCAAGTCCGTATCGATTCATTCACTTTGATCGATGTTTTTAAGCAAGTCACCTCACTATTAAGATAAAACTGACAGACGTCAAATGTTACCTATTAAAATGACTCCGCTTTAATCGCACGATTCTTCATTTGTGCAAGGTTACATTCTACAATTTTTATTTTTTAAATTTAGTGTTGTTACATTTAAATCGTTGCGGAGATAAAGATTAATCGTTTTAATTTACAAATCGGATTTTATCAACTTGCTAACCAGTATCATTTTCATTAAAATTATGTAGCTGATACTTATTCATTTTTTTTACTTTAATTTTATGGTTTTCGTATCATAATCATCATCCTATCATAGTCCACTACTGGACATAGGCCTCTCCAATTTCACGCCACTTAGTTCAATCCTCAGCTTCTCGCATCCAACTCCTACCAGCCGCCTTACGCAGATCATCGCTCCACCTAGCCTGTGGACGTCACACACTACGTTTGCCAAGACGCGGTCTCCACTCAAGAACCTGTTTACCCCAGCGGTTATCAATTCTACGGCTAATATGGCCAGCTTAGCTTACTAATCCTTTGGGCCATGTCGATAACCTTGGTTCTTTGCCGGATCACCTCATTTCTGATGCGATCCCCCTGAGAAACGCCGAGCATAGCCCTCTCCATAGCTCGCTGAGTGACGAAATTTGTGGACCAGCCGTGCCGTGAGCGTCCACGTTTCGGCTCCGTATGTCATGGCGGGTAGGACGCACTGATTGTAGACTTTTGACTTTAGGCACTGTGGGATCGACGATGAAAAGATCCGACGATGTTTCCCAAACGCTGCCCAACCCAGCTGAATCCTTCTATTTACCTCATCCTCGAAGTAATTTCTACATAACTGCAAAGTCTGCCCGAGGTACATACATATATTATTGGTTCCGGTAGAACATCTTCATTGAACATGACCTTGGTTTTACTCAAATTCATCTGTAGACCGATGCACATAGAAGAGTCAGCCAGGTCGTTCAGTATCTGTATTCTAGCTATTAGCTTTCGATTGTAGAGTAACATCCGTAATGTTCTTTAGACCAGAAATTGGTTCGGTCTTCGGGGGATGGGGACGAGGATAGGGGCAGGGATTGGGGTGCGGGCCTCCGGTATCCTCACTCACTCGTTGAAACACAGCGCAAGCGCTGTTTCACACCGGTTTTCTGTGAGGCCGTGGTATCACTCCTTGCCGTGCCGTGGTATCCACCTATTTATTAGTGAAAGCAAATCATAAAAATACTCCTATCGGTCATTATTACAATAAATATGAAATCGTAATTGAAAAAAGTTAAGCAATTGGGCAGTTCTAACAAAACTAAAAAATATATTATTTCATGCCCGCCGTTACAAAGTTACGTTGTTGAATTTTGACAAATTGTGAAATGTTACCTATTAAAATAACTCCACCCACTTTAATTAATATTATTTGTAAAATTTAAACTGCTCCACTACATCTTTTTAACTCAATAGTATAAATTATTTTATATATAAAATTTATTTGACTTAAATTAGAATAGTTTTATGCTGAGTTCGATTATTGCACGGTTGCATTCTGTCGTTACGGAACGTCAGTTTTACCTGCTAAAGTCACCTTCTTAGATCGGACAAACTATAATAATAAATTATTGAGATAGTTTTTTGTTTTTGCGAAAGACGGTCCCCATTTCATGTCATCTACATTTTTTATATTTTTTATCATTAATTCCATCACGAACACTTGAAGACTCGAAGACTTAGAATTGAAGACTTGAAATACTTGTCATTGACAGAAATAGCTGATCCGGCTGATTGCCATATCATCAAAAGAAGAAGAATAAATTATACTTAACCGTAGCATTCTTCGTATAGTGTATAATATTACATTACAATATATTCTTTTTGAAACAAAACGCCGTGGCATTAGTCTTACAATACTCTCTCTGATTGTATTAGTACATATTCACTTAGATAAGGTGAATAGTAAACGTTTTAAAATTTTAAAACCATTTAGGGATCTTTCCCTAAGAGGTTTTTAAATCTTTAAAATGTTGGCTAGAAATTATCCTTAGTATCTTTCAAGAACTGTCAATGTCGTCGTATGAACACGACATAAATGAAAACCCCTAATTTTAACTAACTGATTAAAAGCTACAACTTCCTACATCTGTGTTATTATAGATGCTACGTTCTTCTTAAGCTCAATAGCTTCCTAAGCTACAAATGAATTGATAGCTGGCCAAAGCTTTTTTAAAGAAGAGCTTCATCAAGTGAAATTATTTGGTCAGTATTGTTGTCTCTTAGTCGTTCTGTTTTTCCAGTTTGAGCACAAACAGACAATAAAATTATACACAACTTTAGTGTTTCTTTTTATATATTTAAGCTGCCAAAATGACTCTGCCCTGCCTGATGGAAAGCATGAGCAGAATCCAAGAGTGGTGGTCACCATCCTCAATGCGAAAAAGAACAATGCAGCATGGTGACCCACACTATGGTGGCCTGGGGGGAAGGGGGATGGTGAGGGGGATAGGGGGCGTTGGATTGGGGTATGAGCCTCCGGTATCCTCACTCACTCGATGAAACACAGCGTAAGCGCTGTTTCACACATGTTTTCTGTGAGGCCGTGGTAGCACTCCGGTCGAGCCGGCCCATTCCTGCCGAAGCGTGGCTCTCCCACGGTAACAAACGGTGTTTTGAAATTGTTTTGTGGAAATATTTTCTTATTTCATCAGTTGATAAGTCTATTAAAACTAAATACACTTGAGAGGGAGGGAATAAAATCATAATACTAGAACTTCATTTCTTTCTAAACTATCATCAATCTAAAATATTCTAAGCTATCATAATTGACGTAATAGACATATCGTTAAAATAAATGTAATGTAATACAAAATATTTACTCAGGTATGATTAGACGAGAAAAGTTCTTTTGATTATTCATTCGCAATGCAATAATGAAAATCTTTTAATTAATAAAAATAAAGTCAGAAGCACTCTGATGAAAACAGTACGACCATTCACAGGATTAAATATTGAAAATAACGCCAGCTGCATTGCACTGGGCTTTCTGCAATATCTTTTGTGTTTTGTTTTATTTAACCATTCAATTTCATTGTCTGTAGGACAAAGAAAATAAGATGGGGCAAGGTCGCGTTTCATGTTATGGAAGTGGCGGCCATTATATTTTACAACAATTTTCTTTTAGAGAGATACATATCACCTTACTGGTCGGACTACGGAAAACAGAGATGGGTGGATATATTATTGAATTGAATTGAAACAGGCTAAGGGTATTCTTATATATAATAAAAGACAAAAACCTCAAAATGTGAGTAGATAGAATATAATTTTGAGCTAAACTAAGGTATTTCTTTTTTACACACCACGCCATCTAGTCCCAAACTAAGCAGAGCTTTTACTATGGGAACTAGACAACTGATATAAATACACATATACTTTTTTGAATTATAAATAAAAAATTGTAAATACATACATATTATACATAGAAAACACCCAAACTCCGAAACAAATATTTGCAGATCATACAAACATTTGTCCCGAATCAGGAATCGAACCTGAGACCTCTAGAACAGCAGTCGCATACGCTACCACTGCGCCACCGAGGCAGTCAAAATGTAATAAAAATATAGATAATAAGTTCCGAAATGATTTAACTAGATCTGACTGGATAAAATAAAATAAAATAACAAAGCCTTTATTTACTCTGACCATTGTACAATTTGTGATATAAAATTTGCTATTCCTATTTTTCTGTGTGTATATAACTTACCATTTACTGTCAGTTACCAGGTCAGGCTGTCTTGTGACATAGGCCTCTTCAAGATCCCTCCACAATTGCCTATCCATTGCTGTCCTTCTCCAACCCTTCGGCAAATCGTCTTCCCATCTTTTTTCCGCCTTCCTCTAAGCCTTTTTCCGTTCCGTGGGTACCACTCTGTTACTTTTTTGGTCCACTTTCCTGTTGCTGATCCCATCATGTGACCAGTCCTTTTCCATTTCCAGGTTCGTATTTTTACAGTAACATCTGCTACTTTGATGATGCTCCTAGTTGTTGTAGCTTTCCATTTGTCTTTCAACCTTAGTCCCAACATACTTCTTACCATTCCATTACCATTAATAATTCTAACATTGTTTTTAGTGCAATAGGATCTTCTGCAAATAAGATGAGGTCATCTGCAAATATCAGGTGGTGTAGTTTTTCCCCGCTTATTTGGAAACCGAAAGTTTCTCAATTGAGTTGCTTAAATATATTTTCTAAAAGCGCATTGAATCTTTTTGGTGACAGCAGATCATCCTGTCTTATACCGTTCTGTTTTATAAATTGATCTCCAACGTTTTCAAGTTGTACATTTCCTGTGCTGTTGACGTATATGTTCTTGATGATCTGAATGAATTTACTTTCCTCTCCTTGGTTTTTGAAAGAATCCCATATGTAATTATGTTTTAAGGAGTCAAATGCCTTATTATAGTCATATTTGTCGTATTCGTAGCATTTTTCAACAATTTTCTTGACAGTATGTATATGATCGATTGTTGAAAAATCTGAACGGAAGCCCGCTTGTTCTTTGGGTTGATTACTGTCTAATTTTTTGGTCAAGTGGTGTAATAAAACCTAACTAGATACTTATGTTTTAATTTTTATCTTTTGTGAATGAAATCCATATTATTTTTATAACATTTTTATTCATAAGTAATTTCTTTATTGAAAAAAATAATGCCTATTCTTGACTAAAATTATACTACGAATAGTCTATGGCCAACTTCACTTCAACATCATCATTCTTCATATTGACGAAAAAAATAACATATTTTTCGTCAATTGTTGTTCTTAAAACATTCACTTTTCTCAAATTACTTTCTATCCATCAATAATACAAAGGAATCGGTACGCACATAATATGCCCAGTAATAAAGAGGTTTTTTGACCAGTAACCTGTGTCTTTAACAAAATTTTACTACGGGCCTTTTTACGATTACTAGTAAAATGGATTACAAATTACAAGTATTCTTCCGAATAAACTATACTTTTGTGTATAGTGTTTTTTCGTCGATAATGTACCGTATGGAATCAAAACCGTATCGACTGTGAGCTTAGTCACATCCTAAACCCGACCCATTAAATAGAAAGCAGTGTTGACCCGTTTTGTAGTAAGCCTGTTAACCCTTTTTGAGGGTGACTCACTTTTATCCAATGTTTATCGTGACCTTTGATGCCTTTAAATTAATGTGTATAAGCAAAGACAGAAAAAACCCGTGAGGTATGACATTGTCGAAGTCAATCTCTCTCGTTAATGTCTTTTTTATGACATAATAGTAAAAAACATATTTCTATGATACTTGCAGTCTTATTACTATTTTATTTGCTAGTACGTAGGGGTTTACACTTAACGATATGCAATATGTGAAGAGATTGTGGTCTTTCATAAACAATAACAACCGTAATTACGTTACCAGAACTTGAGCATAATTTTCCTAAATGAAATTAATAAGTCTGCTGATAATACAATCAACCGCCTCTAAAAGGCTATACTTTGCTTCTTTATTGCCAGGGAAAAAAAGGCTGTATCTAATAAATAAATAAATATCTCGGTTGTCTAACACACAACGCAATCTAGTCCCAAGCTAAGCAGATCTTGTGTTATGGGTACTAGGCAACTGATCTAAATACTGAAAATTCATATGTACTTTTTTTGTAAATACCTACACATTATACATTGAAAACACCCAAACCTCGAAACAAATATTTTCAAATCATATAAATATTTGGTTCAACCCGGGAATCGTACCTTAAGCACAGCAATTGTATACGCTACCACTTTGCCACAGATGCAGTTGTCATATGTATAGTCATATAGATGTATGATATCCCTTTCTTTTCTTTGAGCGTACGACGGCCAGCAGCGAGAGATCTCCTCCGATGACTGCAGTGAGGGTCCGACGCTGCGGCGCCCAAGCGGGGCACACCGCCAGCGTGTGCTGGGCCGAGTCCTTACTGCGGCCGCAGTGGTGGCAGGCGGGACTCAATTCCCTCCGCACGACCGAGTGCAGGTAATTCCCGAAGCAACCGTGCCCAGAAAGCACCTGCGTCAGTCGGAATAGCGATACAAGCCCCCCCCAACCACCATGTGCAATGCCCGTCGGGGGCCATGAAAAGCTATGGTCTCCGACTTGTTGGGGGCCACCTCCAGGCCGAGGCGCCGTATGTGGCTCACCACCTGTGAGACTCCCCGGGCAGTGACCAACGTGTCGTTAGCGTAACACGTCAGGTCCACACTCGGTTGGAACTCGCCCCTCAGCACCCAGTCGTAACCGATGTTCCACAGGAGCAGGCCCAAGACCAAACCCTGTGGAATACCGCACGACATGGGGTGCTGGTGTCTACCATCTCTTCCCAGATAGGTAACACACCTCTCCGTCAGATCAGCCCCAATGATGCGGTGAAGGTAGAGAGGTACCCGATGGTAGCGCAGTGCCTCCCGAATACAACTCCAGGGCTGAGTGTTGAAGGCGTTGGAGATGTCCAAGGACACCGCCAACATCACCCGCGAAATCGCCGTTATAGTGGAGCGCCCATGCCGAAACCCGAACTGGCATTCGGCCAGGGCCGGCCCCTCCTCGCACCAGTGGCGGGCGAAGCGGGCTGCGACTATCCTTTCGAATAGCTTTTCCACCTCGTCCAGCAGCACTATGGGCCGGTAATATTTGGATATCCCTAATCTTAATTAGAAAATACGAAATCTACAAAATTATTAATTGTATTTTCAGTAGACTTGTAATTTCTTAAAATCTACGAAACTTAAACCAAAGTTCTGGTTAAACGTTGATCCATTATACATTAGAGTAGCAATTACGGACCAAGAACATTACAGCTGCAATCAAGAGATTTCTCTTGATCGAGGCAAATGTCAGTTTAGAGTTAAATGTTGCGCTAACCGAGATTGACTTAGTAACAGGTGACAACAACAATCAATGAAATGGGTAAATTCGTAGTGAAAGAATGCGATTCGACGTTACAAAACTAACATAAACCAAGCAGAATTACTTTTCAAAAGTAAATATAATGTTTCTGTATTATGTACTAAGACAAATACAAAATTAATCGAAATACAAAAGAATATTTGCAATTCTTAAAAGCATCATTTTGGCACCAAATTAATGGGAGAAATTGTCATTTATGAAATAAATTGATTTGAACAAAACAAATTCAACAAACAATCAAACAAAATGTGTTAGTAATATGTTAAAAATTAGCATTGGGTTGGATTATTTAGTGTTCACACTCGTGCTTAAATGTGAATCAATAATAGGGTAGTTGACGCCTTTGTCAAATCAGTTGCTCTGTTTCACCTGTCAAAACGATCACTTTGTATGAAAAATGTACTAAGAACTGACTTGTGACGTGACCGTTTAGACTACTCAATTGAGCAATATATTTCAATGTTTATTTGATTAAAGTTTGTAATAGAATTGAAAAGCTGTAATAATTATATTTTCCGTGATGTTTTGTTATATTGATTTTAATGAACGAGATATCAGTATTTATTTACGATACAGTAAATTACCCTATTAGTAACATAATGATAACTGTAAAATTTGGTGAACGTATGAATTATAACTTTGTGAAATTTCATCGCTTCATACGCTAGTGCTTTACATCTACTTCATTTAATGAAACTATTTAGACATACGTAAAAATAAGATTGTATTATGAAACTAAATGGAAAACTTTTACTTACAAAAAAGTAAAAAAAAAAAAAATTGGCACGAAAACTTGTGTTTCACAGCGATGTTGGTTCATATTTTTATCCTGCTGCTTTAGAAGGAGAGTAATGGTTTTCAAGCGTTTATATGTATGTACCCTTCCTTTCAAAAGTCCTTGAACGCTTTATCTACAACCAAGTTAATTCATTCTTTTGCTGAAATAGCCTTTTTAATCCATTCCAATCTGGTTTACGTCCCGGCCACAGCACAACTATCGCCTTTGTTAATATAACGAACTATATAAGGGCAGGTATGAAGACGAGAAAACTCACTGTGTTATACCTATTAGAGACTTAGTAACGCCTTAAATACTATTGATTTTGACGTTCTTCTTGCCATATTACGCTCTCTTAACATACGTACATCACTGGTTTCGAAGTTTCCTGTTTGGTCGCCGGCAATGTATCCATTTTGATAACAATTAATCCTACTAATTAAAAATATCCACTGCTATGCCACAAAGATGCGTTTTATCCCCTTTGCTATATTCAATCTTCATTAATACCATCACTAATAAACTTATTTCTTCCTAACTAAACGCAGATGATTTACAAATATATTTTCAAACTAACCTTAATGAGCTACCTCTAGGTATAGATGACATTAATAGAGATCTTTACAACATATGTCGATGGACTGCAATGTATGGGCTCAAAGTTAACCCTAGAAAGACCCAAGAAACAATAATCGGAAGCTCCAGACTTATAGTAAGGATTGTCTGGCTTGCACTGCCACAAGTACCTTGCGAAAGAGTCATAATTCCAATCAGCAACACTGTTATAAACTTAGGGATATAGATCGACAGAATCCTCTCTCGGATTACGTATGTAAGTAATATTAGTTTTGCACGTAATTTATAAATGTGCAAACACCACAAACTTCACATTTAAGAATAGTGCATATAAAGGTTGCCTGGAAGAGATCGCAGTCTCTGATAAGACCGTTTACTGTGTCTCTGTTTTTATTTGTGTTCATACTCGTATATTCTACATTGTATTTTGTAATATTATGGTGAGCAATAAAGAACCCTTCTAACTATCTATGTATATTTGTATGTATGCCTATTTCCTTGGCACGGTCTACAACTCAAACTACGTGCGCGCGTGCGTGCGTGCATACGTACGTGTGTGCGTGCGTGCGTGCGTGCGTGTGCGTGTGCGTGTGCGTGTGCGTGTGCGTGTGCGTGTGCGTGTGCGTGTGCCTGTGCGTGTGCGTGTTTATTATTAATATTTATTTTCCTGTTTAACTCTCTCCTGAGAGGAGACCCGAGCCCAGTAGTGGGACATTATGGGATGTTGATTATTATTTTCCTGTTTATATGCGGTTGCTACCTGGCAATCTAAACTACAAACTACAAAACTAAACACCTAGGTTACCAATCTTTTTCTGATCCCAATTATCTAATAGGGACCAGAAAAAGGTAGGCAACCTAGATGTTTCATGATAAAATTATTTACTTTCCTTACGGGTGTATAGTTCATTTGGATACATGTAGATGAAATTTTAAAAAAAATATCATATTTTATAATTTTAATTAAATAATAAATAAATATAAGTACATGAACATTTTAAGCACCACATGAGTTTTGACCAGAAACTTATTTAATTTAATATAATACAATTTTCATCCGGATAAGAGATGGATGAAGGTAGATCGTACTTCGGATCTTAGTTACGTTAATATTGAAACGGACTAAACGGTTTTGTGTGTAATTAATCAACAAAAATTATTCTAAGTGTATGATTTTAAAGAAGCAGGGAATAATTTACCGGTGGTAAAATAGTGTAATAATAGTGTGATTATGTATACCTTCGATCGTTATCCTTGCTGGCTATCGTACTTAAAAATAGATCCAAATATTCATTTAGATATCGTACTTTACTTTTCCTTAAAATATTTCGTATTAAAGAAGATACTATACTTATTACTCTAGCCACAATAAAAATTTGAATTAAGGTAACACAAAGATGGCTTCTTCGGAATTGATAATTAGAGCATTTTTTTATGTTTCACTAAAAGTATTTTATTTCTTAATACTCAATTCTAGCATATTTTTGAGAAACATGTATGTACTTGCAGTTGAAAGTGGGATATTTTTGCAATCTGTTCTTTACCAAAACAATCAAGAATCGAAAAATAAACCGGAATGGACAATGCTCACTCTTTTACCACTATCATCAAAGTTTTGTGGGTGTGCAATGATAGTGTTTAATTATTTAGCATCAAAAAAACTATGCCTACTCTTTTTTATCAAAATAAAATAAAAGGCACAAAATTAGCGATACTCTATACCCAAAGGATATTTATGAAAAAAAAATGTCTGCCCATGCCGTCTCTGCCGGGTTCCGGTAGAAGAGATAGTCCCAAGAAGTGCTGGCGTGAAGTCGTAAAGGTTTTCATACGTGCTAACGGTCTCACTCCAAGGCAAACCAAAGACCGGGCAAAGTGGAAAAGAAAGAGTAGGAAAGTGGGCTCTGGGCTTCAAGGTGTTAGCTTTAGAAGCAACTGGAAACAGCGCTAATATGATGATGACTTATGAAAAAAATTATTCTATAAGTTCGCGTATCTTCCAAGTTCAAATTAGCTTCGGTTTTGGCTGAAAAATCACTTCCAGTGGGACACTAACGTAATTGCGTAGTGTTATATAGCTTATAGCCTTCTTCTTTTTTTCTTGCTTCCCCCCGCGCATCAAGAGCGAGTGGACGTGTTTCAGTTGTGCTCCGTGAATGGAATGCACTATAATTTAGAGAAACTGACTTTTATACCATAAACTTTGTGCCAGTGTTTTAAAGTGTCTAAGTTAATCGATTGGAATTCGCAACAGACTTTACTCGTGGTGTAAAAAGTTAATTTAATGACAAAAAATTCGAAACTTGTGACGGAATTTTTTTGGAAAGTGACGGTGAACGGAAAATAAGGCAGCGAATTGCGGCCGCGGTTTTGAACTGATGAAGTGATTCTGCCCTCGTTTTTGTTTTTTTGGATTCGCTTGAAGAAACATAAGAACCAATATTCTATAACTCATCCCAATGTGTATGTGACTGGGGCATTGAAGTCCCTGACTGTTGATTTTTGAGCTCACGATCGATTCCGAGTATCACCTACGGTTTAATTATCACAGAAGTTCTTTTTGTGTTTGTTGAATTGTTATTTTTCAATATTTATGGAAGTAATATTATCTTTTTAAAGTGCAACTATTGAAGCGCCTGACAATAGTTGAACGGCAATTACACACAGGTGTTAAAGTGATATCGTATTGTGGTTATAGGCGCACAGGTCTGCATTGAGGTATGAATAGAAAAACAATGCGAACGCCCCCTGGCTCGGGTAGGGAAAACTTAACTCCAGGGAAATCTATCTCAGACCCCGACTTACTAACTTCACAGGATAAAAGTCAGTCCAATAATAATGCCACACTCCGAGGTAAACGCCAAAGAGTTGAAGACTCACCTACTAACAGGTCTAACAATGCGTCAGTCAATATTGATGGCTTAAAAAGTGACCTTATGCAAATGCTTACTGCGTGGAAAGCCGAGCAAGATAAACGGTTTACCGATTGGAAATCTGAGCAGGATAGGACTCTTTCTTTGCTTGTGCGGGAGGTGTCTGATCTTAAACAGCAGTGTCAACAGATACAAAAATGTAACCTAGAAATTGAACAGGGGATGCAGCATATAAACAATAACTATGAAGACATCAAAACCAAAATATGTGCTTTAGAGAGGGAGAAAAGGGAGAATGTCGAAAAGATTGATAAACTGGAAAAACGAATTC